>CANIUD010000606.1:3610000-3619319 GCA_947470075.1 Closterium sp. Yama58-4 | reverse complement strand
CTCCCTCTCCTCTCTCCCCTCATGCCCTCATGCCCTCATGCACTCATGCCCTCATGCCCTCACGCCCTCATGCCCTCATGCCCTCATGCCCTCATGCTCTCATGCCTTCATGCACTCATGCCCTCAGGTTGGTTATGCCCTCATGCCCTCATGCCCTCATGCCCTCATGCCCTCATGCCCTCACGCCCTCATGCCCTCATGCCCTCATGCCCTCATGCCCTCATGCACTCATGCCCTCACGCCCTCATGCCCTCATGCCCTCATGCACTCATGCCCTCATGCCCTCATCCCCTCATGCCCTCATGCCCTCATGCCCTCATGCTCTCATGCCCTCATGCACTCATGCCCTCATGCCCTCATGCCCTTATGCCCTCATGCCCTCATGCCCTCATGCCTTCATGCTCTCATGCCCTCATCCCTCATGCCCGCATGCCCTCATGCCCTCATGACCTCCTGCCCTCATGACCTCCTGCTCTCATGCCCTCATTGCCCCTCATGCCCTCATGCCCTCACGCCCTCATGCCCTCATGCCCTCATGCCCTCATGCCCTCATGCCCTCAGGCCCTCACGCCCTCATGCCCTCAGGACCTCATGCCCTCATGCCCTCATGCACTCATGCTTTTATGCCCTCATGCCCTCATGCCCTCATGCCCTCATGCCCTCATGCCCTCATGCACTCATGCCCTCATGCCCTCATGCCCTCATGCACTCATGCCCTCATGCCCTCACGCCCTCATGCCCTCATGCCCTCATGCCCTCATGCCATCATGCCCTCAGGCCTCACGCCCTCATGCCCTCATGCCCTCATGCCCTCATGCCCTCATGCCCTCATGCACTCATGCCCTCATGCCCTCATGCCCTCATGCCCTCATGCCCTCATGCCCTCATGCCCTCATGCACTCATTCCCCTCATGCCCTCACGCCCTCATGCCCTCATGCCCTCATGCCCTCATGCCCTCATGCCCTCATGCCCTCATGCCCTCATGCACTCATGCCCTCATGCCCTCATGCCCTCATGCCCTCATGCCCTCACGCCCTTATGCCCTCATGCCCTCATGCCCTCATGCCCTCATGCACTCACGCCCTCATGCCCTCATGCACTCACGCCCCTCATGCCCTCATGCCCTCATGCCCTCATGCCCTCACGCCCTCATGCCCTCATGCCCTCATGCCCTCATGCCCTCATGCACTCATGCCCTCATGCCCTCATGCCCTCATGCCCTTATGCCCTCATGCACTCCCGCCCTCATGCCCTCATGCCCTCATGCCCTCATGCACTCATGCCCTCATGCCCTCACGCCCTCATGCCCTCATGCCCTCATGCCCTCATGCCCTCATGCACTTATGCCCTCATGTACTCATGCCCTCATGCCCTGATGCACTCATGCCCTCACGCCCTCATGCCCTCATGCCCTCATGCCCTCATGCCCTCACGCCCTCATGCCCTCATGCCCTCATGCCCTCATGCACTCATACCCTCACGCCCTCACCCCCCCCCCCTCATGCCCTCATGCCCTCATGCCCTTATGCCCTCATGCCCTCATGCCCTCACGCCCTCATGCCCTCATGCCCTCATGCCCTCATGCCCTCATGCCCTCATGCCCTCATGCCCTCATGCCCTCATGCACTCAACCTTTCATCCCCTCATGCCCTCATGCCCTCATGCCCTCATGCCCTCATGCCCTCACGCCCTCATGCCCTCATGCCCTCATGCACTCATGCCCTCATGCCCTCATGCACTCATGCCCTCATGCCCTCACGCCCTCATGCCCTCATGCCCTCATGCCCTCATGCTCTCACGCCCTCATGCCCACACGCCCTCATGCCCTCATGCCCGCATGCCCGCATGCCATCATGCCCTCACGCCCTCATGCCCTCATGCCCTCATGCACTCATGCCCTCATGCCCTCATGCACTCATGCCCTCATGCCCTCACGCCCTCATGCCCTCACGCCCTCATGCCCTCACGTCCTCATGACCCCATGCCCTCATGCACTCATGCACTCATGCCAACATGCACTCATGACCTCATGCCCTCACGCCATTATGCCCTCACGCCCTCATGCCCTCACGCCCTCATGCCCTCATGCCCTCATGCCCTCATGCACTCATGCCCTCATGTACTTATGCCCTCATGCCCTCATGCCCTCATGCCCTCACGCCCTCATGCCCTCATGCCCTCATGCCCTCATGCCCTCACGCCCTCATGCCCTCATGCCCTCATGCCCTCATGCACTCATGCCCTCACGCCCTCACGCCCTCATGCCCTCATGCACTCATGCCCTCATGCCCTCATGCCCTCATGCTCTCATGCCCTCACGCCCTCATGCCCTCATGCCCTCATGCCCTCATGCCCTCATGCCCTCATGCACTCATGCCCTCATGCCCTCATGCCCTCATGCCCTCATGCCCTCATGCCCTCACGCCCTCATGCCCTCATGCCCTCATGCCCTCATGCCCTCATGCCCTCATGCCCTCACGCCCTCATGCCCTCACGCCCTCATGCCCTCATGCCCTCATGCCCTCATGCCCTTATGCCCTCATGCCGTCATGCCCTCATGCCTCACGCCCTCATGCCATCATGCCCTCATTTCCTCATGCACTCATGCCCTCATGCCCTCATGCCCTCATGCCCTCACGCCCTCATGCCCTCATGCAGTCATGCCCTGAGGCCCTCACGCCCTCATGCCCTCATGCCCTCATGCCTTCATGCCCTCATGCCCTCATGCTCTCATGCCCTCATGCCCTCATGCACTCATGCCCTCATGCCCTCATGCCCTCATGCACTCATGCCCTCATGCCCTCACGCCCTTATGCCCTCATGCCCTCATGCCCTCATGCCCTCATGCCCTCATGCCCTCATGCACTCATGCCCTCATGCCCTCACGCCCTCATGCCCTCATGCCCTCATGCCCTCATGCCCTCATGCCCTCATGCCCTCACGCCCTCATGCCCTCATGCCCTCATGCCCTCATGCCCTCATGCCCTCATGCCCTCACGCCCTCATGCCCTCATGCCCTCATGCCCTCATGCACTCATGCCCTCATGCCCTCATGCCCTCATGCACTCATGCCCTCATGCCCTCACGCCCTCATGCCCTCATGCCCTCATGCCCTCATGCCCTCATGCACTCATGCCCTCATGCCCTCACGCCCTTATGCTCTTATGCCCTCATGCCCTCATGCCCTCATGCCCTCATGCCCTCATGCCCTCATGCCCTCATGCCCTCACGCCAACACGCCCTCACGCCCTCATGCCCTCATGCCCTCATGCCCTCATGCCCTCATGCCCTCATGCCCTCATGCCCTCACGCCCTTATGCCCTCATGCCCTCATGCCCTCATGCCCTCATGCACTCATGCCCTCATGCCCTCACGCCCTCATGGACTCATGCCCTCATGCCCTCATTCAGTCATGCCCTCATGCCCTCATGCACTCATGCCCTCATGCCCTCACGCCCTCACGCCCTCATGCCCTCATGCCCTCACGCCCTCATGCCCTCATGCCCTCATGCCCTCATGCCCTCATGCCCTCATGCCCTCATGCCCTCACGCCCTCACGCCCTTATGCCCTCATGCCCTCATGCCCTCATGCCCTCATGCACTCATGCCCTCACGCCCTCATGCACTCATGCCCACATGCCCTCACGCGCTCATGCCCTCATGCCCACATGCCCCTCACGCCCTCATGCCCTCATGCCCTCATGCCCTCATGTCCTGATGGCCTCATGCCCTCATGCCCTCATGCCCTCATGCACTCATGCCCTCATGTCCTCATTCCCTCCTGCCCTCATGCCCTCATGCCCTTATGCCCTCATGCCCTCATGCCCTCATGCCCTCATGCCCTCATGCCCTCATGCCCTCATGCCCTCGTACCCTCATGCCCTCATGCCCTCACCCCTCACCCACGCCCTCATGCCCTCATGCCCTCATGCCCTCATGCCCTCATGCCCTCATGCCCTCATGCCCTCATGCCCTCACGCCCTCATGCCCTCACGCCCTCATGCCCTCATGCCCTCATCCCCTCATGCCCTCATGCCCTCATGCCCTCACGCCCTCATGCACTCATGCCCGGGCAACAGGGCGCGACGCGCGGGCTGCAGCAGGGCGCGACGCGCGGGGCAGCAGAGGCGCGACGCGCGGGCTGCAAGGCGGACGGGCGACGCGACGGGCAGGCAGCCCGTACGGGCGACGCGACGGGCTGGGACAGCCCGTACGGGCGACGCGACAGGCAGGCAGGGCGGACGGGCGACGCGACGGGCTGGGACAGCCCGCACGGGTGACGCGACGGGCTGGAGCAGCCCGCACGAGCGACGCGACGGGCACGGGCAGGGCAGACGGGCGACGCGATGGGCTGCAGGGGCGCACGGCGCGACGGGCAGCCGGGGCGCGCGACGCCAGGCAGAGCAGAGCGTGCGCGGGGCAGCGCAAGGCGAAGCAGGGCAGGGCGAGCGTGGGGCAGCGCAATGCGGGGCAGGGCAGAGCGCTCGCGGGGCAGCGCGACGCGGGGCAGGGCAGGGCGTGCGCGGGGCAGAGCAGAGCGTGCGCGGGGCAGCGCAGAGCGTGCGCGAGGCAGCGCAACGCGGGGCAGCAGCGGGCAGGGCGAGGGCTGCAGGACGGCGCGCGCAGCGCAGCACGTCACAGTCTAGGCAAGGCACAGTCATAGTCACAGCAGGGCGCGCGTAGGCTGCGCAGCGCCGGTCAAAACGTGGGGTAGCGGTAGGTGGGCCCGAAAAAAAACGGTCCTACGGACCTACTGCTTTGAAACCATGTCAGAATCTACAGGCAGGAATGAATGAACTATCAGGAAGGTGGGTACAAATAGAAACCCTAACATTGGGTTGTACCCCATATGGGCTACCCCACTACAGCCTACAAACTATACTACAGCATATATACATATATATATATATAGTTTGACACTGCAACCCTGATTAGACAGGGTGGCCAAAACCAACATTAGACCCTGCTCATTGTGGTGAAATTATGGTAATGAAAATGGAGGGTGGAACCAAGTGGTTCAGGAGAAACGTTGGTCATCTTTTTTTTTGTTAGGGGGGGGATGGGTGAAATACACTATACAATGCATACAAGTTTGGTCATTTTGGCGACAAAACCAATTTGCCTGTGCGAAATCCAAGAAAATTGTTCCCACTGACAAACTGGTTGTACAAGCGAGGGATGCGCACTCGTGCAAATCTGTGGGGTTCGGGGAACATCGAGCTTTCGGCTGAAGCAACCTCACCAATGTCCTGACTGCCGATCGCATCAGCCGTCGCGCATGCCGCTCTCCTTCATTACGCGTACTAGCCTAAAGTGCACTGCTTTCGTGCAGTAAATTGCTGACATACTGGATTGCTGCCATGGCGTCTTTACGATCAGCAGCAATTCACGGCGGGTTAGCTGCCGATGTCGCAGGGAGAGCCGCACAACCTGACTGTCGGAGCGACGCTGCCGCGAAACGCGGCTCCTCCAGTCCACCCTTGTACCAGCCACTCTGGCCGTCGAATTTCCGTCCTTCGCCCGTCATTCGTCGCCGTTCGACGCGCCAGTCGTTATCTATTTCGCAACGGCTAGCCCATCCGCGCCGTGTGCAACCGTCGCGATCAGCGGGAAGCAGCAACGGCAGATTTGAAGTTCTATATGCGAGAGGCCGGTTGTTTTCAGGAGATAAAAAGCGATGGTATTTGGGACATGAAAGCAGGTCATCGAGTGTGCGTTGCCAGGCGTCCACGTCTCACGGCCCTGGCGACCAATCAGAGCAAGAAGCTGTGCCATCACGCGAGCAGGCGAAGGCGGGCGACCCGGTGCTCGCCTCGGACAGCGCGGATACGCGTCCCGCGTCTCTCGCCTCGGACCCTGCTGCCGCCACGGACCCTGCTGCCGCCACTGACCTTGCCGCCGCCACTGCATCCGCGCCTATTGGGGGGACTGCAGGAGCAGCGTGCGGGGTCGATAGTGCAGGAGGGGGGAGAGAGCAGGCAGAAGAGGCGGGGGAGGAGAGGGGGGAGGGGGAGGAGAGGGGGGAGGGGGAGGAAGTTGATAAGGGGGAGGAGGGGGAGGATGGGGAGGAGGGGGAGGAGGTGGGGGAGGAGCAGATGAGTCGCAAGCTGTGGTTTCCATTGAACGTGGTGGCGGCGGCGGCGTCCGCAGTGGCGCAGAGCAGGGTGGCGCGGATGGTGGCGGCGTGGCCGCTGTGGCAGCAGAGGAGGCGGCTGCGCCAGCTGCAGGAGGCGGCGGACAGCAGCCCGGGGGACGCGCGCAGGCAGGCGGAGTACCTGGCGGAGCTGCTCCGCGCCGAGTCAGTGCCGCGCGCCCTGCGCCCATGGGCTCCCTGCCTCCCCATCTCGCTGCCTCGCCTCCCCATGCTGCTCGCTCCCCTGTCCCCGTCCCATCCTGACTTCCCCCCATCCTATTCCGTCTTTCCCCCGTCCTATTCCGTCTTCCCCCCATCCTATTCCGTCTTTCCCCCGTCCTATTCCGTCTTCCCCCATCCTATTCCGTCTTTCCCCCGTCCTATTCCGTCTTCCCCCCATCCTATTCCGTCTTTCCCCCGTCCTATTCCGTCTTCCCCCCCATCCTATTCCGTCTTTCCCCCGTCCTATTCCGTCTTCCCCCCATCCTATTCCGTCTTTCCCCCGTCCTATTCCGTCTTCCCCCCATCCTATTTAGTCTTCCCCCCGTCCTATTCCGTCTTACCCTCGTCCCATATCCGCGCTGCCGCGCGCGCTCAGGGTGGGGCAGTCTTGTAGAGCCCGGGCCATCGGCGCCATGCCATACCCATTCCTCAACGATTTGTCTGACCTTCCCTCTTACCCCTGTTACTCTATCCCTCTCCTCTCCCCGCATTGCTCTCCCTCCTGCCCCTCCCGTCCCTCGTTTCCCTCGCTTCTCCACGGCCCTCATCAGTCCCGGGGCGGTGGTGCAGCGCTTTGAGGCACGGCAGCACGCGGTGGACGCGGAGGGCGTGGCGGTGTACCTCAGGGCGCTCGTTGCCACCGACCGCCTCTCCTCCTCCTCCTCCCCTCCTCCCACAACTCCCGCCCTGCGTCCCTCCCTTTACTTGTACGGCCCTCTCCCCTTGCTCGTACGCCCCCCTCCCCTTGCTCGTACGCCCCCCTCCCCTTGCGCGCATCCTTGGCATTGCCTGTGCGACCGCCTCCTCAGTTCTCACGAATGCCCCTCCTACTTTTGCCAGCTCCCCATCATACCCTCTCCCATCTCTCCCACTCCGTGCTGATGTCATCAGCTGGAGGATCTGAAGCAACGCGCCACGTCAGACGAGGGCCAGCTGGGGCTGCCACCTGGCACCACGGAGCAGACGCCTCTGCATGTCGTCATGGTGAGTGCATGCGCAGTATGGTGGTGAGTGCACAGTGTTATGGTGAGTGCACAGTGTGGTGGTGGTATGTGGGGCATCATAGCCACTTGTGTGTGTTTGTGTGTTTATGCATGCCATGGTATGTGCAGCATGTCATGGTATGTGCAGCATGTCATGGTATGTGCAGCATGTCATGGTATGTGCAGCATGTCATGGTATGTGCAGCATGTCATGGTATGTGCAGCATGTCATGGTATGTGCAGCATGTCATGGTATGTGCAGCATGTCATGGTATGTGCAGCATGTCATGGTATGTGCAGCATGGCATGGTATGTGCAGCATGTCATGGTATGTGCAGCATGTCATGGTATGTGCAGCATGTCATGGTATGTGCAGCATGTCATGGTATGTGCAGCATGTCATGGTATGTGCAGCATGTCATGGTATGTGCAGCATGACATGTTATGTGCAGCATGTCATGGTATGTGCAGCATGTCATGGTATGTGCAGCATGTCATGGTATGTGCAGCATGTCATGGTATGTGCAGCATGTCATGGTATGTGCAGCATGTCATGGTATGTGCAGCATGGCATGGTATGTGCAGCATGTCATGGTATGTGCAGCATGTCATGGTATGTGCAGCATGTCATGGTATGTGCAGCATGTCATGGTATGTGCAGCATGCCATGGTATGTGCAACATGCCATGGTATGTGCAGCATGTCATGGTATGTGCAGCATGTCATGGTATGTGCAGCATGCCATGGTATGTGCAGCATGTCATGGTATGTGCAGCATGTCATGGTATGTGCAGCATGTCATGGTATGTGCAGCATGTCATGGTATGTGCAGCATGTCATGGTATGTGCAGCATGTCATGATCGCATGTGCACATCGTTCTTCACTGCACTGTTGCATCTGTTGCTTCCACGCCACTTCATTCCCACGCATGTATGTGCACCTCCGTCCACCTCGCTCTCTTTCTCCCTCCCACTGGCCCGCACTGCCAATAACGCCCCACCTCTCTCTCTCTCTGTGGGGCATGTGACCGCCACGGTGCAGGTGGAGCGGGAGGCCAAGCCCCTGTCTCGTGGGCTGCGCTGGCTGCAGGAGCTGCTCTCAGCGCTGCTCGCCTGCTTCTTTGGCCTCCTCATCTGGTCCGCCTCCTCCTCCTCCTCCGCCCCCTCCTCGCCCTCCTCCGCCCCCTCCTCGCCCTCCTCCGCCCCCTCCTCGCCCTCCTCTGCCCCCTCCTCGCCCTCCTCTGCCCCTCCTCGCCCTCCTCTGCCCCCTCCTCACCCACTTGTGTTTCTCTCGCCCGCCACTTAGCCCCTTGTGGTTTGGACCAACTTTACCTATCTATCCTATTGTGTTGCATGCTCTCATGTGTTGCATGCTCTCATGTGTTGCATGCTCTCATGTGTTGCATGCTCTCATGTGTTGCATGCTCTCATGTGTTGCATGCTCTCATGTGTGCTCGCCTGTGCATGCCTGGCTGGGTCATTTATACGTGCATGCATGGCTGGGTCATTTATACGTGCATGCATGGCTGGGTCATTTATACGTGCATGCATGGCTGGGTCATTTATACGTGCATGCATGGCTGGGTCATTTATACGTGCATGCATGGCTGGGTCATTTATACGTGCATGCCTGGCTGGTTCTTCTAAACGTGCATGCCTGCGCACATCCGTGTGTGTGCGCCCCCCCATGTGCGCGCTGCATGGGGCAGGGCGGCAGCAACAACGGCGTTGAGGCGCTACGCCAGTGGAGTGGCCGGCATGGGAGGCGCGGGGGTGGCAGGGGGGCCAGCAGCGGGCATGGGGGCGGGCGGGGCGGGCGTGTACTCGCCCAAGGAGTATAACAAGGATACCATGCCTGAGAAGGTGAGGTCTTGTGAAGGTGCGCGCCTGAGAAGGTGCGTGCCTGACAAGGTGCGTGCCTGAGAAGGTGCGCGGTTTATGGCATTCCTCAGAAGGTGAGACAATGTGTGAGAAGGTGAG